>VSMD01062850.1:0-26576 GCA_008750895.1 Mirza zaza | reverse complement strand
CCACATACTCACACCTCCAGCCTCCTACTCACACCTCCAGCCTCCTACATACCTCCAGCCTCCTATTCACACCTCCAGCCTCCTACTCACATCTCCAGCCTCCTACTCACACCTCCAGCCTTGTAATCACACCTCCAGCCTCCTACTCACACCTCCAGCCTCCTACTCACATCTCCAGCCGCATACTCACACCTCCAGCCTCCTGCTCACACCTCCAGCCACGTACTCACACCTCCAGCCTCGTACTCACACCTCCAGCCTCCTACTCACACCTCCAGCCTCCTACTCACACCTCCAGCCGCATACTCACACCCTGCCCAGCCGGACAGCAGTGTCTGCATATGTTGGGGCTGCCTGAGTGTGTGTGTGTGTGTGTGTGTGTGTGTGTGTGTGTGTGTGTGTGTGTTGCATATCTCTGGGTGGGACTGTATGTGTATTTGCCTGAGGGTGTGTGTCAGCATCTGTAGTGGATGTCTGTCATCTGTATGTGTGTCTCCGTGCATCCATGTGTGGGACAGGGGCCATATTTACCGGGAAAATGGGGAAAATGTTCCTCTACATTGCCACTACTTCGTCCTCAGAGGCTATGCTCCTGTGTGGGGAGCGTGGTGTGTGTTCCGGAAAGAGCAACAGAGTCTTGGACCAGAGCCAGAGCCCTCCCTGTGAGGACGGCCCTGTCGACCCAGTCCTCCCCCTACTCCTGAGCAGGAGGGGAATCTTTCTTCCTGGGCCCCTCCCAGTTGGCCCTGAGCAAACTCCGAGGGCACTGCCCAGGCCACTGGTGTGGGCGGAAGGTGGCCGTGGATGGTTTCTGGCTGCCCTGTGCTCCCTGGAGGGCCTGCTCCTAGCCCGGCTCCGGGAAGGTGTCGTGGCAGTGTCTGTGGGCACTGGGGACTGCACCGGTCCCTCCTCTCTGGACAGGCCCCGAGTACCAGCATGTGCCAAGCCAGGGAAGATGAAGGAGATTAAAAAAAGAAAAATCCCAACTTTGAGAGAGACGAAAGCAGACTGTAGCTTATCAACCTTTTTAAACATATGGGGCCTTTTCCCCCCCATAGGCACAATTGAATTTGTGTTTTGTAGGAATCACATTCACATGGTTCAACATCCAGAAAGTAAGTAGTGTACAGGGAAAAGCCTCCTTCCCATTCCTCCCAGCCACCCAGGGGCAGCCGCCACGTGGTCCCTGCCTCACTTGTCTAGGATGAGTCTTTTCCGCACCTGTGGGTCACCAGCCCCGGGTCAGAACCCTCCATGCAGAACCCGCATCCTGGTCTCCCTGCAACCTCGTCACCTCCCCGCCACTCTCCCTCCCCACAGCTCGGGGGCTGGAACATCACAGGTCCCTGGGCCAAGGACAACTTCCAGGACACCCTGCAGGTGGTCACCGCCCACTACCGCACCTCGCCCTTCTTCTCTGTGTACGTCAGTGCTGACTCCAAGAACTCCAACAGCAACGTGATCCAGGTGAGCTGGCCGGAAGCGGAGGAGGAGGAAAGGGCATGACCCCTTCCTGTTTTGATTTTGGCAAGCGCAGGGGTGGCAGAGAGTTGCCCCAGGTGGGCGACAGGCTTCTGGTTTCTGAGCCCAGATTATTCCTGGAGTCCCCCATTGGTGACGTCTTTGTAGGCAAGAGACTAAGGAAGGGTAGGCTGCCCTCCGTGGGCAGGTAGACACCGCACCACAGGTGAACCTTCATGTGCTGATTGGTCACTGTGGGTCCCAAGAGTGATGTCAACTCCTGGGCACAACTGAAGCACCTCTGCGTCCCCCCACCTCAGCGTCTGTGCTTGGAATGGTGTTGAGTCACCTCTCCCTGTCGGAGCCTGCCCCACACTGAGGATGGCACGCCCGGGGGAGCCCCAGCAGCTAGTCTGCCCCCGCCTCAGATGCAGACGTGAGAAACTCGGCCTGGGGCCATAGAGGCTGCGCTCCGGGCCCGTCTCTGCCATCCACTCACTGCGTGTCCTTGAACAAGTGCCTCAACCTCTCTGAGCTGCAGTTTCCTTATCCATCAAATGAACTGAAATAACATGCTGGGTGTGTCGAGGTGTGGCCGTAGGCTCCGGTAGCAGCGATCAGGAGTGCCCTCCCCTGCCTGGCACTCAGCAGGCCCCCGCCGGCACTGTATTCTGGAATCCTCCCAGCTCTGAAGGGCAGGTGTTCTTTCCCTTACTTTCCTGATGAGAAACCTGAGGATCAGAAAGACGAAGTAACTTGACCAAGGCGCACGGCTTGCGAGTGGCTCGTGACCACTTGGGACGTGTTTGGTGAAGCAGAGGCGCTTTGCCAAGACCAGGAGCTGTTTAAAGAGGAGGCAGCCATGCCCAGCCCTCTCCAAATGGTCAGGAAGGCATCCTCCCTTCCTGGGGGGGCCGTCAGGGACTTCAGCCCGAGGTCCTGCCGGGATGTGAGCTGCTCCTCTGATGCCACGTGCCGGCCATCCCCAGGGCGGGCGGAGGCCGTGCAGGGGCACAGGCACATGCCACAGGCGCTTCCGTCTCTCTCCTCCCCTCTCTCCAGGTGGACCAGTCTGGCCTGGGCCTGCCCTCAAGAGACTATTACCTGAACAAAACTGAAAACGAGAAGGTGAATGTGCCCCTTCAAAAATATGGCCCCTGTCCCCAGCCCACCCCCTGAGATGTGTGTGCCCCCTTGGTGTCCACCCCCACCGTTCCCATGCAGGTCTTTAAAGCCAGGGGAGCCCAGAGGTGTCACTTACCTGATGGGTGACAGGCAGTCCCTGGCAGGGGAGGGATGCCCCTAAGCTGGCTGTGTCACATTCAGGCATCATGGACACCAGGGGTAGGGGGCAAATATCATTCGTCCCCATTCTAGAGAGAGGCAGTGGTCATAGCCACCACCGTTTGTGGGTGCCAGGACTTTTATGTACATCGCCTCTAACCCTCCCTGTCACCCTGCAGATTCTGAACTTCTCTGAACTTCTCTTCACCTCATCTGTCAAATGGGCATTAATCTTACTTTGCCTTTAACAGAGCAGGGAGTAAGGCTCAGAGATGCTGAGTGACCTGCTCAAGGTCACAGAGCCAGTAAGTGGTGAGGCTGAGATTCTCATCCATGTCCACATGCCGCAAAGCCATGCCTTTCCCTCCCCTGCCTGCCTCTACCACGTCCTGGGGAGAGCTGGCCAGGGACGTGTCATCTGCCCGTTCCTTCCTCCACCTGCTTGTACTGAGCAAGCGCCACTGAGTGCCTGGTGCTGGGCGGTGGCAGAGAACCATTAGGTCCCTGTCCTACGGGGCTTAAGGGCCAGTCGGGGACGCAGACGTTACTTAACGAGCCACCCAACTAGATGCGTAATGACAAATCATGGTAAGGGAAGGGTGAGCTGTGAAAGGCTACCGTGGGACCTAATTCAGATCTGGGAACACAGGGGCAGAAGGCAGTTTAGAAAGGTATGTATTCCAGGCCAGGCGTGTTGGCTCATGCCTGTAATCCTAGCACTCTGGGAGGCTGAGGCAGGAGGATCACTCAAGGTCAGGAGTTCAAAACCAGCCTAAGCAAGAACGAGACCCCCGTCTCTACTAAAAAATAGAAAGAAATGAATTGGCCAACTAAAATTATATAGAAAAAATTAGCCAGGTGTGGTGGCGCATGCCTGTAGTCCCAGCTACTCAGGAGGCTGAGGCAGGAGGATTGCTTGAGCCCAGGAGTTTGAGGTTGCTGTGAGCTAGTCTGATGCCACGCCACCCTAGCCCAGGCAACAAAGTGAGACTCTGTCTCAAAAAAAAGAAAGGTGTATTCCAACAATAGAAAAACACCTGGGAGCCTGGGGACCCAGAGAAGCCTTCGGGCTTTCTCCCGAGGGCCGGCCGTGGGAAAACAGCGAACAGAGGCAGGGTTAGAGTCATTCCGCTGTGTTTCCCACGACTCCCTGCGTTGGTCTCAGCCGGCCCCGCCCCGCCCTTGTCCAGTGGGCGGCGGGTGGCGCCACTGACAGTTTGGGGGTGCTGGGCCCCACAGGTGCTGACCGGCTACCTGAACTACATGGTGCAGCTGGGCAAGCTGCTGGGTGGGGGGGACGAGGACGCCATCCGGCCCCAGATGCAGCAGATCCTGGACTTCGAGACGGCGCTGGCCAACATCACCATCCCCCAGGAGAAGCGCCGGGACGAGGAGCTCATCTACCACAAAGTGACGGCCGCCGAGCTGCAGGTAACCTGGCGCCACCACTGCAGGAGCCGGGCGGCTGCCGGGCTTCAGAGGGGGTGCCGGGCTGGGATTGCTTGTGGCCACACGCTTCCTCCAGTCCACAGGGAACAACCCTGTGTGGGAGGGAGGGTTGCTGTCCCCAGTTCACAGAGGGAAGAACTGAGGCTCAGAGAGGTCAAGTAAACTGCTGGACGCCAACAGTAGAGAGTGACTCCAAAGTAGGCTCTTGGGTGCTGCCTCTTTGTCACGGCGTTTCCCCAAAGCCCCGTGGGCATGACAGCAGCCACTCACGTCGATAGGACTCGTCCGCTCTCTCCAGCCACCGAGCCTGTTTACAGTAAGCACTTAATAAATGTCAGGTGTGGGTTCTGCATCACCTCCCCCTTTGCTGAGCCAGGAAGTTAAGTGACATATTCAAGGCCTGGAGGCCCCTGGGTGGCAGAGAAGCTGGCTTGGGCCTCAGGGTGGGCTCACTGGAGCTCTGCTCTCGGCCACATCCCCTGGTGACATCCTGGCTGAGGTATAATAGGGAGTCACACCTGCAATGCTCTCTGGAACTGGGGTGACCCATCAGAGAAGGCGGATGTCCCCTCTGTGGGTCAGCCTCTGCCACCGGCTGCCCCCGATGGCCGCTGGGCCTGGAGCCGATTGCCTGCCGGTCCCTTCTTCCCAGTGCTGTCCAGCTTGTCCCAGGTGCCAGGGGTCACGGGGAAATCCACAGAGCGGCCTCGGCCGAGCTTCCTGTTTCTCACCATCACCCAGGAGCGCTTGGCTAGGCCTTGCTCCTCCCCTCGGGCAGGTGTCACTCGTGTGCCGGGCTCACCAAGGCGTCTTCTCCTCCCCTGCCTTCAGACTCACGGAGTCTGCTTGTCCACTCCTTTTTTGTTTTTTGTTTTTTGAGACTGAGTCTCACTCTGTGGCCCCAGGTAGAATGCAGTGGTGTCATCATAGCTCATTGCAACCTCCAACTCCTGGGCTTGAGCGATCCTCCTGCCTCAGCCTCCTGAATAGCTGAGATTACAGGCATGCGCCACCGTGCCCGGCTAATTTTTCTATTTTTAGTAGAGACGGGGTCTCGCTCTTGCTCAGGCTGCCGGTGTCCGGCTCTCGAACTCCTGAGCTCAAGTGATCCTCCCACCTCGGCCTCCCAGAGTGTTGGGATTACAGGCGTGAGCCACTGCACTGGGCCTATCCTTTCAGGAAAAACACTAGGTGTCTACCCTTCTTTCTTCCTGGGAGGTGTGTATGGGGCCACCCTGGGGCCTTGTTCTTGATGTGCTTCCAGGCCAGCGGGGGACACCAGCTAGGAAATAGCGCTGTCTCACTGCTAAGAGCTTTGGGCAGAGCAGCAGGCCCTGGGGAGCCGGGGTTGGGGAGAAGTACGAAGAGAGTCTAAGGATGGGTGGGCACCAGCCAGGTCCAGGGCGGAGGAGTGGCCCGTGTGAGGTGCCGAGGGGGCTGTGTTGGAGGTGAGCAGTGGTGTCAGGCACCATCCATCACTGTTTTTCTGCTCAGGGGCCAGGAGGTCGGGAGAGATGCTGTTTATACAGCGTTACTTTGTTTGCTCCAGCTGCCCAGTTCCCAGCCTGAGAGGGGCCCAGCAGTGCCTCGGCCCCCCGCAGTGACCACAATGCCAACTGTCTATGCCAGTGGTGGCAGAGAAGGCACAGGAGCTCTGAGCACATGAGCCCAGCGTGGCTGCTGGGTTCCCCCCACACCTCTTGTCACCATTGCTTTTGTTCCCTTCTGCCAGCAAGGAAGGGAGGCCTTTCCTCCCTCCTGGCTGCACAGCTGCCAAGGCGGGAAGAGTCCAGCAGGAGCAGGAGTCTGGAGCTGGGTGGGCCCTGGGCTTAGAGTCAGAAGGCAGCCCCAGCCAGCTGACCAGGAGCTGCGAGGCCGTGGGCACGTTACATAACCCACCCCAGGGAGCCTTGGTTTCCTCTTTGTAAAAAGGGCTTTGCTAGTTCACTCACATCTGCCGTGTGGCAGAACACAGGGACAAATGAGATGCAGCCCCTGCCCTCATAAGGGACAGTGCTTCTTTAAGCCACAGAGTCCTTTGGGAACAAGTTTAAAACTATGGACTTTGTCCCAGAAAAAAAATGGGCATATGTGCATATATTAACAAAAAATTATGTCTAACATTTAAAAAAACCCTGGACCCACTGAAGCCTTGTGTCCTGGGTAAAAGTCTGTGCCTGGCTTACCCACTGGGTTGAAGGAGGGTAAGTTAAGGCAAAGGATGAGGTTTCATTCTGTAAGCTGACATGCACAATACAAGTGTAACATATAATTATTATTCCTTTGTTGTTGGCAATGTCACCCAGGTCCCCAGCACTAAACCAGTTTGATTCATTCCACCCTGGAACAGAGAATGTCTCGTTCCCTGGAATCTGGAAATTTGGGGGCTTTTCCCCATCCTCCAGATGACTCAGGGAGCAGGTGCTCCAGGCTTCCCGGCTAGCCCTGCTGGCGTACAGAATGGTTCCAGGCTAAGCCTCAGCAGAGTCTGAATGCAGAGCCATGAATCAGACATCCTTCTGTTGCTGCTCTGGGGGCTTGAGGGCCTTCCCGTTCCTTTCCAGGACCCCCACCAAAGGCTGTCTGGGACTGAGCCTCACCCTCTGCCCCCCTCTCTCCAGCTGAGACAAAGCCCAGAAGCATCCTTCCCTCTGTCCTCTTTTCAAGCCTACTTGTGTTGGCTGGTTTGTGACCAGCAGTGCTCCTTGGCTTCGGGTGTGGAAAATGGAGCTCATCAGTGTGCCCCAGAGGGTTTGAGTCACAAGTGGAATGTCCTAGTCCATTCAAACAGCCGTCTCCATGGAGCTGGATCTAGGCACATGTGTTTAAAAGTTAGGCGTTCGCTAAAGCAATAGAGATTGAAAATATAAAAATCCTGGTGTTCAACACACATCTCCTTATCTCAGAGTTGTGAGAATTTCCCTGCGCACTACACCTCCTCTCCCTAAGGGACAGGTTTGTGTTGTGTACACAGGGTTCTCTCACCGTCCGATATCTGTACCGGTTGCCTACAGTGTATGAAGCTCTTGTTCATCCTGTAAACAATGACATTTTGTAAACTTGTTGATTTTCCCAGGGTCTTTACTAGCAGGTCATGCAAGCCAGGTGGCTCAAATTGTGGATTCCTATTTGAAGATCTCACGAGCACACCTCCAAATTTTGTAGCCACAGAAATGTTAGAGATTAGCCCCAGAGAGTACCTGCCCGAGGGTCTCCTGCCGGGAGAGGGCAGAGAGGACAAGCAAGGGAGAAAGGAAGCTCAGGGTCATTGAGCAGCAGGTCCGAGGGGCGCAGAGCAGTCATCTCTGGGAGGGCAGATTGTTTTCCCCAGTTTAGAGAAAGGATAGAAAATGGCTTGAGATCCCAAAGCTCATTCCTGCTGGGGACTTTGGTCCAGGTCTGCTCACTCCCAGCCCAGGGCTCTTACGCATCTGGGATGTGTAAGAGTCTGCCGTTTCCTGAGTCCACTGTTTCCCGAGTCTGCTGTGTGCCTGTCTTCCCAACTCTGCAGGTAGTTCACAGTCATCCTGGTGAAAAAATTTCCCCATCGACTGGGAGCTGGTTGTTTACTGTTTACCAGCACACCTCTGCCTTCGGGACCTGCCTTCCTCACAGCCTCTCATGTCCTGTGAGGTCCCTTTTTCCTCAATAGCTGAGCTGCCCTTGTAAACCCAGAGAGACGAGTGAACCTGGGTTTTAGACCTGCACTGTCACTAGTTAATTGTGTGACCTCAGGAATGTCACCTTACTTCATCTGCAAATTCGTTGTGTTAAATGGGGAGATTCATGGCTGTCTCTCTCCCTGGGGAGGTCACAGTATTTACCAACAGGTTATAGATTGATCTTACATTATAGGTTGATTTTACATTATTGATTGATTTTCCCATATGAAGGCCATTCACAAGGCTTCTCTCGCTTCCTTTAACTGTCTTGCATTTTGCCCTTTTTCAGTGGAACAGAGAACAGAATTTGGAATCGAATAAGCCCAAGGCCACTCTTGGGAGACCTTGAACAATGATTGCAGCAGCCAGCATTGATGGATTGCTTGCTAAACGCTAGATACACCCATCGAAGTGATTGACATGTATGGGCACTGTTGCTATAGCACAGAATATGTAATCCTGAAAAACCTTGCATTTTGTAAAATTGCACACTAAAAATAACAGGACATCTGAGAAAAATAGGACAAGAGCAAACATTCAGAAGTTATGCAACTTGCTTGAGAACATTATACCAAGTGAAATAAGCCAGGCACAAAAGGACAAATACTGAATGATTCCACTCGCATGAAGTACCTAGAATAGTCAAATTTGTAGAAACAGAAAGTAGAAGTGGTTTCCAGGGGCAGGGTGGGAGGCCATGGCAATTTATTGTTTAACAGGTATAGAGTTTCAGTTTTGCAAATCTGTGGATGGTGATGGTGATGGCAGCACAAAAGTGTGAATGAACTTTATGCCCCTGAACTGTATTCTTAAAAATGGTTAAGATGGTAAGTTTTATGTTATATGTGTTTTACCACAATTTTTTTTTAAAAGTTGTGCAATATTGTAATCAGAACCCTAACAAAACAATAACTGGAGCCTTCAGAGATAGTGCAGCATGACTAGAGGCTGCCTGAGGGGAAGTGCTGGCCGTGGACACTAAGGTGCTGCAGATAGACAGGGAGTCTGAGCCACAGGCCAAGGAGGTGCAGCCTGCTGGAAGCTGGGAGTTCCGCAGAGCTGGAGGGAGCAAGCCCTGGCGCAGGTGCCCATTTTCACCCAACTTAAATAGAGCTGACCGGCCTCTGGGTTGTATGTCAGCTGAGCTGAGGGCCTCCCTCTCTTGCTGAAGGTTAGCTTTTTACTCTCGCCTTCCCCGATCCCACGCCTGGGAAACATCATTTATAGACCGATGCAGTTTAGACGTTATACTGCTGTTATTTCTGAACTCACCAAACATAAAGAAGCTAATTAATGTTACGGAAGCCCACGTTGAACAGAATAGACAACCTTAGCTCATTGGATCCTCGCTATAACCCGATGAGGCAGGTTCTGTTACTAAGGTGATCCTCGTTTTTCAGATGAGATATTGAGGCACAGAGGGGTTCGTTAACTTACTCAAGGTTACACAGCTAGTAAGAGAGCTAGAATAAGAGCCCAGGCAGTTTGGCTCCAGATTCCGCATGCTTAGCTGTTTCAGGCCTGTCTGAAGCTCAGTCTCTTCCCTGGTAAAGAGGGAAGAAAAGAACCTACCACTTGGGCTCTCATGAGGACCAATTGGGATGATTTGCACACAGCAGGGGGTTGGTGAATGATACCCAGTCACGCAGCTGCCACTGCGTCTCCTCTTATACCATCCTGGTTCCATTTCAAATTGAATTTTGGTGCCGGGCTCCTTAGAATTCTGCCTGTAGTGTGTTTGACAAAAGCCAGCCAGCCTATGTTTGACTGTCTGCCCAGACCATCAGACAGCGCCCAGCTCTTTCCTTTGCCAAAGGGCAGCAGGCGCGATGACGCCTCCTGCAGAAGCCGGCCCTGGGGACGCAGCCCAGCAGCATCACGCTGTCCTCTTCCCTTGCAGACCTTGGCACCCGCCATCAACTGGTTGCCCTTTCTCAACACCATCTTCTACCCCGTGGAGATCAATGAATCCGAGCCCATTGTGGTCTACGACAAAGAATACCTCGAGCAGGTGTCCACTCTCATCAACAGCACTGACAAATGGTAAGGGGACCCTGGCAGCCTGGGCCGTGCCTCTCACAGGCAGTCCCCTGCTCAGGCACGATGGGCAGGAGTGGGGGATGACAAGCTGACCCAGGAAAATGGGCCCTGGGGTGGGCTTTTGTGAGAGGCAACAGGGCATCCTGGTTATAGGCACAGGTTCAAATCCCAGCTCCTTTCCCTACCAGCTTTGTAGCCTTGGCCAAATTTGTTATCCTTTCTTAGGTTCATTTTTCTTATCCATAGAATGGGGATACAAACGGCACCCACCATGTAGGGGTGCTGTGAGAATCAAGTGAAACAATCAATGTGGGTTGTTTTAGCACATTGCCTAATGCAAAATGGGACTCAGCAAATGGTAGCTATTATTTTTGGTTAAGATTTATGATTATTTTTAAATTTTAAAGACTTGTAGGAATCTTGAAACTATAGAAAAAAATAGGAAAAAAATTAAATCACCTAAAACACTACTGTTGTGTGTGCATATGGAGGAGACAGCATGAGAGAGAGAGGGAGTTTCCAAGACATGGTTCTTTTTTCCCCGTCATTTGTACTTAAATGTATAGGCTGCTTCTCCCTTGCCCTTTACCATGGGCATTTTCCCCGAGTCATCCTAAACCCTTAGCAGGCATCATTTTTCATGGTTGCATAGTATTCTGTCACATATAAATGCAGTTATTTACTTACCCTTTCTCTTGTTGTCAGACATTTAGGTCAATTTCCGATTAGAGGCTAGATGTTTGCTGTAGTGAACATCTTTGTGCTAAGGTGACTTCTTTGCAATGGTGGTGACAGCCACAGATAGGTCCCCTGTGGCCCTGGTCCCCTGTGTCATCATGGAAACCTTGGCCAGAGCAGCTTTCCTGCTCTTCCCCTTCTCCCTCTCTGGCCTTCCCACAAGGACATCTCCAAACTGTAGTCATGGCAGCCTCTTCCCCACCCTAGCCCGGTGGCAGACACCATCCAGGGTGAGTCTCCACGCAGGGGCTTCACAGAGGCCAGACACAAAGCAGCTAGGCAACAAGGATTTATTGAGCACCTGTGATGTACAAGCAGTTGCACTAGGCACAGAGAGGTTTGCATCCCTTGTGCTTTAGAGAGTAGTAACCCAATCCATCAGAGGCCGAGTTTGAGAGCCCCCTAGCGGTCAGTGGGGGAAGTGCTGCGATGCTTCCGGCCTGGGGCATCTCCGAGCGGGTCTGGTCTCCTCTTGCCCCAGCCTGCTGAACAACTACATGATCTGGAACCTGGTGCGGAAAACAAGTTCCTTCCTCGATCAGCGCTTTCAGGATGCCGATGAGAAGTTCATGGAAGTCATGTACGGGACCAAGAAGGTGAGCCTGTTACTGTGCCTCCCCATACACATGCTGAGCACCTACTGTGTGCTGGGCCCGCAGTACCTGCTCAGGGCCAGGGAGTGCGTGAGGGAGGTAGACAACAGGAAGAGAATGAAGACAGCCCTTGAAGGGGCCTGTCCAGGAGCCCAGAAAGGGACCTAAACCAGCTGGGAGTAGGCAGAAGCTTCTAGAAGGAGGTGGTTATGCCAAGTCAAGGGTAAGGAGGAGTCTTAGCAACTTAGCTAATTGACAGCAAAAGGTAGCTTCTGTCCTTTCCCTTCCAACTCCTTCTTGGTGGTTATGATAAGTGTTTTCCCTGCATAACTCACGTGGTCCTCACAAGCCTTGTGAGGCGGGCACTGCTGTTATCCGCCCTTTGCCCAAGGCAGCCGCAGTAACATTCTTCCCAGAAACATAGAGCTCGCAGAGCAGTACCTGGCTCATGGCAGGTACTATGTGAGTGCTCACGGTTACTGTTATCCCCTGTAGTCTGGGAAAGCCAGTCCAGAGCTAGGCCCCAGGCTCTCTGGGGTAGCAGAAGTCCCAGGCCCCACACCTGGTGGGCTCTGCCCCACGTGACCCCTGAGGGTCCATTCTTCCAGAGGCTCAGGGCCCTTCCCTACACACCCCCAGGGGAACCCACCCCAGTTGGAGGTTCTATAGCCACTTCTCCCTTCTCCCAGAGGAAGTGGCTGGTCACCCTCGCCTTTGTGCAGCTGACAGATGGTTACACACTGAATTCCTGCCACTGTGTGCCAGGCTCTGAGCCCGGTGTGGGATACTGAGATGGGTGAGATGGGGTCCGGGCCCCAAGAGCCCACAGCTGCTGAGAGAGGTGACGGGAACTGCTCAGTTCTCCTGTGTGCCGATGGGAAGCACCAAGCCACAGCCCCAGAGGGCAGCTGGGAGGTGCCCCAGCTGCAGAGCAGCAGAGACTGGGGTGCCAGGCTCGCCTGGCACACCCTGCCCCACCCAGGACAGCAGCTAGCAGGCCCCAAGCGGGCAGGCAGAGCGCACTCCAGCTGGACTCCCTCCTAGATGCCCCCAGAGTCAGTGGAGTGAAAGGGCCAGATGAGGGTTGGCAGAGAGTGGCAGGGTGTGGGCTCCTGCCTCCAGCCCTGGAGTTCATCCTGGAAAAAGTTCTTTTCTCTCCCGTCCCCATGTACACCCACCTCTATCTAGCAAGAGGGGACTGAGGGAGAGGGTGGCTAGGAACAAGCCCAGCTTCTGGCCAGAGGAGCTTCCGAGAGCACCCCTAGGCCTTGGCCACGAGAGCCACTCTGCCCTGTGGGAAGGACAATGGAAGCGGTGGGTTGGCTGCCCTGCTCGGCTGGCCCTCCTTCCTGCTCCAGCTGCACCTACCTTGGACTGGCCCTGGGTCATAGATGTGACCAGAACCTGAATTCCGTTCCCTGCAGTGCTGGCCTCCCAGGGGAGTTTGTACAGGAAGGGTATGACCAGGCCCTGGGGGATGGCTACAGAGGCTGCGTGGGGAGTCTCACCTGCACCATCTTTCACCCTCGGGGGGTTAAATGAGGAAGCCGAGGCTCAGGGAGGTGTAGGGACTTTCTCGAGTCGCCTGGCAATGAATTCAAGCTTGAATTCAAACCCTGGTCTTGCAGTCTATGACTTTGAGGCACTCTCAGCTACTCACTAATAAGGATGATAATAATAACCAAAGATATCATTATTGGATATTTACCTTTTATAGGCATTATCTCACCCAGTTTCTATAACGGCTCTGTGTATTAGGAATTATCATCTCCCATTTTACAGATGAGGAAACTGAGGCTCAGTGAGGGGAAGGGACTTGTGCAAACCTAGTACATCTGATTCCAGAGCCCATACCCCTAAGCTCCGCACCACTCAGTCTTGGCTCTGCAGGAACCAAAAATTAAAAGTGAGCTTCCCTGTGGTTGCCATGGGCTGGGGCAGGGAGGGGGATTATTTTTTAAGGAGTATAGAGTTTCAGATTTGCGAGATGAAGAAGTTCTGGAAATTGGTTACACAACAGTGAGAATATACTTGTCACTACTGAACTATACACCTAAAAATGGTTAAGATGATAAGTTTTATGTCCTGTGTATTTTACCACAATTAAAAATAAATAAGTAATTAATTAATGGAATGAGCTTCCCTGGACCATGTTCAAAGGACAAGGTGCTACCCTAACGTGGCACCTGGAGCAGCTGGGTGCAGAGAGACCCAGCAGACGCAGAGGCAGGTTGGAGACCCCAAGGCAGGAGGCTGTGAACCAGGGGTCTCTGGATGCCCCAGGCCTGAGGGGCGGAGGATACTCACCTGTTTCTTAATCTCCAGCCTTCCCCACTCCCCCACTGTGGTTGCTTCGTGGCCCAGGCAAAGTCCCCCATCCTGCTTGTGTTCAGCACAACTCAAAGCCACATCCCGGCTGAGTGACCCTGGGTAGTCCTTGTACCTCTCTGAGCCTCAGTTTTCTCATCTGTGCGTTGGGATCATTCCTGACCTCATCTGGCAGGACCCTTGTGCATGGCCTCCATTTGGGAAAACACTTAGAGCGTGCACAGCAGTGTGGAGCGTGCAGTTGTTCGTCCTTGTGGGGAGGGAGCCTGGCGTAAGGGACCAGCATGGAATGTGGGGTCAGAAGAGCTGAGTTTGAAATGCTTCTTCTCACCGTACAACCTTGGGTTAACTGGGGCGGGGCTCAGTCTGCCGCCTGTAAAACGGGTGACTGATCCCTGCCCCGCTTATCCAAGGGTTGTCCAGGATCATGTGAGGGGATCCCCGCAAAGTCTGTGCGACAGGCTAAAGCTCCCTTATCACCAGTCACTGTCCGGGATTTGTGGCTCCAGCAGCGAGGAAGGAAGCTGGTTAACGCCCCCTCCTCCTGGCTTAGTGCTGCTGTGTTGCCGTGAAGAAGAGGGGGGTTTGAAGACAATGCTGCGGTTGGGGTGAAGGAGGCTGGCTGGCTGCTCCTCATCTCCCCAGACTCGGCTCCTAGGTCCCTCCCGGATGAACGTCCCCTGACCCCGTGAGGGCCGCCCGACCCTTGTGCCATTTGAAGATTTTCACATCATCCTGTCGCACTTCCAGGGACCTCATGACTTGGAGGTGGGGGTTGTGGCCTCTTTGAGGGGCGACATTGCAGCTAGACTTTCTGGGTTCAGATCCCACCCCAGCCACTTACTCCCCCGGTGATCCCTTCGGGCAAGTGATTTAACCTCTCTATGCCTCAGTTTCTTTATCTGCAAAAAGGAACAAAGGGAGACCTGCCTTGTACGGTCACCATAAGCATTACATGGGATGGGGCTGGGCACAGCGTGAACACACACTCGGCGCTCACTGCTGTTACTACTGCTGCTGGTGTCCTTCCTGCCAGTCGGTCTCTCCCACTGGATGTTCCGGGCATTTCAATTGAGTCCTTTAAGCGCAGGCTCACTGGTGACTCATCTCGAGGTTCCAAAGACCTAGCACAGTCAGAGCGAGGAGGGACTGCTCAGACAACACTGGATGCGTGAATGACAATGAATGCCTGCAGGAATGAATGAATGCCTGTGAGAATTAATGAATGCCTGCATGAATGACTGGGTTTATCCAAAGAGTCTCCTGAGAAGACGATGCATACAAATGTGTCTGTGACCATGATCCAGACATTAGGGCCTGGAGCCTCCATGGAGCCTCGAAGTTAGAGTCCTGACCGCTTGCGTGTTTGGCCTGGGCCGGACACAGACTGTGTCCACAATAAAATATACAGTATAGGTTAAGTATACAGTTCAATGAGTTTTGACAAACGAAGTCACCCAGGTAGCCACCACCCGACCAAGATAGAGAACATTCCCGTCACCTGTTTGTGCAGCATCCTCCGAGCAGCAAGCTCCCCCACCCCCACCGCAGCGGCGGGTGCAGATGGCATCACGCACCACGTGCCGGCTCCTGTGCTCAGCCCGAATCTGTGGAATGCGTCTATGTTGTTGCATGCATCAGTCGTTCATTCCTTTTTGTTGCCAAGGCGTACGTTGCTGTATAAAAATACCACATTGTGTTTATCCATCTGTCTGTTGATGGGCATTTGGGTGGTTTGCAGGGTAGGGCCGTCATGAATCAGGCAGTCAGGCTGCCGGGAGCGCGGTGGTCGCTACCACCTGTTCTCCAGGATTAAGAGGACATCGCTGCCTCCGCAGCATGAAGGATCTACGTGAGCAGGGCCACCGCGCGTGGTCATGCTCACTGCCCACGGAGCAAAGCCTGGGATCGTGGGGGGCTGAAGCAAGCCCTGGCGCTCTTCCCCAGGAAGCTGCAGCCCGGGACGCCTGTTTCCGGTTCATGTAGGGGTGTCCTCCCGTGGACTAGTGGGAAAGCCCAAGGAGGAACCCATGCGTCGTCGAAATCCTGCAGTGCTACTGTAGCTGTTCTTTCTCGAGGAGGCGTCCAGTGGGGTTGGGGCCCAGCCTTCTGGGGGGCTTTCCCTGTTGCTTGGTTCAGGGCCCAAAATAACTTCACCGGGTCGGGGAGGTCTCCCCACGGTCCTGGAAGGAAGCACGGGCCCAGATGGTGCTCCTCCCGGACAGCGGGGGCAGGAAAGGGGGGACGGGCCCGAGTGAGCCATCCCACTTGTGTTTTCCAGACCTGTCTCCCTCGCTGGAAGTTTTGTGTGAGTGACACAGAAAACAACCTGGGCTTTGCCCTGGGCCCCATGTTCGTCAAAGCGACCTTCGCCGAGGACAGCAAGAACATAGTGAGTCCCGCCCCGTGCACACAGGCCGTGACGTCAGCCTGCCTCGGCCCTGATGGACTTGGCAGCCCGCGCTCTGGCCTGCTCCAGCCCTTTCCTGCTCCAGCCTGAACTCAGAGGTCCCCTTCTCACGCCCTGAGTGCGATGAGTCCCTCGTCATAGCTCCTGTTACCGGGTGCCAGGCCCTTCCTCTGCACGTTCTCATTTGATCCTCCCGGCAACCTGCAGGGCTGTGGCAGCCGTCCCCACCCGCAAGGGGTGTGCAGGACCCAGCAGAAGAGCAGCTCTGGCCCAGAGAGTGACATTTTTCTTATTCTGTGGATAATGGGTTTGTTCTAGACAGGAAGGGGGACATCACGGCTGAGCACCGTGGAGACACCCAGACCCAAGCTCGATCCTGGCGTCACCACTCTTTGGTTGGGTGACTGGGGACAGCACTCTGACCTCATGTGTGAGGTGGAGGGTAGGGCGTTCCTCCTGCAGAGGGAGGTGAAATGAAATGCCGCACGTAAGGAGACCTGGCACGAGATAAGCGTTCAGTGAACAGGAGCTATTATACATTATATGTTGTTCTAGTTTTGATTACAAGTAATATCAATGTTGACTGCGGTGGTATTAATGTAGGCATCATCCGTAGTCAAAGATTAGCCAGCAGAGACCCCAGTATGTTCGCCGGCCGGCCTGCGAGCAGCCCAGGCAGAGTCTCGAGCCGCAGCTGTCAGCTCTCTGCCCTTGCCGCCATGCGGCTCTGCCTCTGCCTTCTCTAGAACCTTCCGCTTCCTGTCTTCGGCCTCCAGGTCTGCCCATGACATTGTCACCCTCGAGAACAGCGTTTTATCTCCAGCCTGAGCACAGCATTTCTGAAACTGCTGCTCAGAACTCAAGTTCTCTAGATTTTGAAACCCATTCCATCAGAAAGGAATTGTCCAGCTCCTTGGGGTCCATGATGAAGTTGGGGTAGCCTATCATGCTGTAGATGGCATCCGCCTGAACAGGAGAGACAGAGGAAGTGAGTGCCAGCAACGTGGGCAGGCGGGCCCCTGGCCTGTGGGTGCCAGGCGCAGGGGAAACAGGGCCCAGACCCTGTGGTCCAGTAAGTCTGAGCGAGGCTACATATTCTAGCCCTTTCTGAAAGAGTCACAGTAAATATTACCACATTAAAGGCTCTGAAAAGTTCTGCGGCACAACAAGACTTTACCAACACTCCCAAAGCTTGTCCTAAGCTTATTTGGCCCCAAAGCCCTGTTAATGGAAGGCTGTTGCCAGAGGTCAGTGTGAGGACCTGATTTGGGAAACGCAACTGTGGGTCCCCTTCCTACCCCAGCCTGAGCTTTGAGCCAAAACTGAGGTTAGCTTCTGGCCCGGCATCATCCTCTGCATGGGGCCCCCATTGCATTTAGGTGAGGCCAGTGCCCAGACCTTACTGGGACGACGTCTGTCCCCTCAGGCCACCGAGATCATCCTGGAGATCAAGAAGGCGTTTGAGGAAAGCCTGAGCACCCTGAAGTGGATGGACGAGGAGACGCGGAAGTCGGCCAAGGAGAAGGTGAGGCCAGCCAGTCGCCTGGTGGGGGACCCGAGGCTTCCAGCACAGAGGCTGTGGCCACAGATGGACAAGGGTGGATGAAGGAGAGGCTGGTTAGATCCAGCGAGCGCCACCTGGATGCTGTCCTGC
This sequence comes from Mirza zaza, assembly GCA_008750895.1. Classification (NCBI taxonomy): domain Eukaryota; kingdom Metazoa; phylum Chordata; class Mammalia; order Primates; family Cheirogaleidae; genus Mirza; species Mirza zaza. The sequence continues at coordinate 8,957 of VSMD01062850.1, read as the reverse complement.
CTTCAGGACACCAGCAGCCTAGCGGGGCGGAAGGGCAGCCTTGAGCGCATGATTGCAGGAGTGACCACGGGAAACAGACCTCGCTGGGTGTGAGGAAAAGTGGAAGGAGACGTGTCACGTCCACAGGAAGGAGGGATCAGCACCGTCCAGTAGGGGGAGAGTTGGGGAAGGCTTCCCTTGGGGGAGGTGACATTTAAGCCGAGACCCAAAGTTTGGCAAGGGGGGAGTCTTTCCAGAAAGAGATGTGGAAGCCCTTAGGCAGGAGCAGCCCGGCCTTGCTTCCCCTGGGCCCAGACCCTGCACCTGGCACCCACAGGCCAGGGGCCCGCCTGCCCGAGTTGCTGGCACTCACTTCCTCTGTCTCTCCTGTTCAGGCGGACGCCATCTACAACATGATAGGCTACCCCAACTTCATCATGGACCCCAAGGAGCTGGACAAAGTGTTCAATGATGTGAGTGGCTGCCACCCTGCACCGTTGTGTTCCCAAAGGCTCCCTTGGGAAGGGGCCAAGGCGAGGCTGGGTCCAGATGGGGTGCTGGAGAAGTGCGACCGTCGGAACATCAGGAGATTATGGGGCGTGGGCTGGGGCTGGGGCCGTTGCCTGCTTCTGGGCCAGCTGGAGACCCTGCCTCCCTGGAGCCACCGCCAGGCAGTGCCCACCACTCAATACCAGAACACAGCCGCGTGCCCTGTGGGAATGGCCAGCTCCGTTCAGTGAGTGGGAAGTAACGGGACACGCGTCCTAGAGGGGCAGAGAGAATCAGTGGCCCTGAGACATCACGGGGTGGAGCATAACACGGAGCCCCTCAAACCACGTCCACCCTCCCTGGTCCTGCTTCCAGAGTTTACCTCCTGTCCTCAGGGTCCTCCGCCTCCTCCCCAGAGAGACTCGGCCCTCTGGTGATTTGTTTTGTGTGTGTGTGTATTGTTTTGTTTTGTTTTTTGCAACAGAGTCTAAATCTGTTGCCCCAGCTAAAGTGCAGTGGTGTCAGCCTAGCCTAGCTCACAGTAACCTCAAATTCCTGGGCCCAAGCTATCCTCCTGCCTCAGCCTCCTGAGTAGATGGGACTACAGGCATGCGCCACCATGTCCGGCTAATTTTTTCTACTTTTAGTAGAGACGAGGTCTTGCTCTTGCTAAGTCTGGTCTCAAACTCCTGAGCTCAAGCAGTCCTCTCGCCTTGAGTTCTAGGATTACAGGCGTGAGCCACTGCACCCAGCCGGGACTTCTGATTTTTGACCTTGAAATGGAAGAGGAAGCATAAATCCCAAATGTATTTTTCAGCTTAATTTAGGCAGCAGGGTTAGCTGATATAGTGCTGCTGGTTAGAACTTTGGGCAAGTCACTCTGTTAAGTGGATTGTGCTTCTGCCTCAGATAATAAAATTTTGTATCTTCTCGTGATTAAAATTTGTGAATGTAGACATTTTAAAAACTATAATAACCTCTCATCAGGGTTCTATTTAAAACCTAAGAATATTAAAATTCCTTCTGAGAGCACGAGGCTCACTCTGCAGCCTTCTTCCTGCAGAGTCATGGAAGATGCTCCAGAGTGTCACGATGCAAGATCTGAGACCCTGGAGGCAGCAGGCACAGCCTGCAGGACGAGTGTCCTGCTGGGGATCTGCCATTGTGCCAGAGCCCTGACGTAAAGCCAGAAGGCTCTGGCGTGGATCTAAGGGAAAGTTCGCACCTGTCAGGAGCTGAAAGGCTGGGCTGAGCGGTGAGGGAACTGTGCAATGGTACTTGTCCCATGACATTTCCTAGATAGGTTCCAGCTTTATTCACTAGATCTGAGCTGTTCGGTATGGTAGCTACAAGCCGCAGGTGGCTATTTAATTAATTAAAATTAAATTTAAAAGCCACACTCACTGTATTGGAAATGCTCAGTAGCCGCCTGTGGCTGGCGTCTGCCATATCCACGGCGCAGGCACAGAACATGTCTGTCACCATGGAACATTCCACCGGGCAGCACAGGAGACGTATTTGTTTCAGACCCCGGCACTGCTGCAGGCCCCTCCCGAAGCACTGTGGCACCAGCTGTCACCTCTGGGTGAGGCTCTTAGTGTGTCCTTGCAGGGGAGCGTTAGTGTCAGGCCCCTGCAGGATGAAGGCCAAGGGCAGAGCCCACGCCTGCGGCCCCGAGTCTCCCCTAACCTCCGCAGCTCTTAGGACTCGCCCCCCAGCCCTCGCACACTCTGGTCCTGTGACCCCGTTTCCTCTTTTCCAGTACACTGCGGTCCCAGACCTCTACTTCGAGAATGCCATGCGGTTCTTCAACTTCTCGTGGAGGGTCACGGCCGACCAGCTCAGGAAAGCCCCCAACAGAGACCAGTAAGTCCCCGGGCCCTGCCGAGAAGGCGCTGGCTCCCGTGCACGCGCCAGTGCCCTGGGCGAGCCTGTCCTCCCTGCACACCTGCCACGTACCACATACGACCGCCACGAGAGCCCCTGAGGGGGGGACACCGTTGTCATCCCACTTTTCAGGTGAAGACTCCAAGGGCCGAAGAGCCGTGGCCCAGCTAGGAGCTGGCATGGGCTCGAGGCGGGCCCCCGGCGCCCAGCCCGTTGGCAGCGTGAGCCGGGCTTCTGGCGCCGAGCCCGGCCTCGTTCTGTCACCTGCAAGATGGGATGGAGAAGCCGGTTCTCGGTCATTGTGACAGTCACATGTGAGGACGTCGGCAAGGGCTAGTTTCCGGTGGTTCCTCACCAACTGGAGCGGTGCTTTCTCAGGACGGCCCCCCCCCCCCCCCCCCCCCCCCCGCAGAGGCCTGGGGAAGGTTCTAGATGGGTCCCAGCAGCCATGGTTCCCAAACCTCACTGCACATCAGGGTTCTCTGGGGAACATTTCCCAAAATATAGCCTCCTGACCCTCTTACATCAGAATTATCTGGAGTGAGACTTGGTAATCCGTCCTTTTGGCCTTTTTTAAACTGTCTCCTCAGAAAAGTCAGCTGTTGTCAGCCCAGGTCTCATCCCAGACTAAGGTCCCTCCCTTTCTAAAACTCTGATTAACTGAGTTAATCTTGCCAAAGGTGAAAGCAGCTTCTCTTTGCTTGTGGTGCCCCCTCGTGGACAACCAGGGTTCAAACAGCTGTTTCCTCTAAGTTTCTCCTCTTCAACCGGGACACCTGCTACATGCACCGAACAGGGCTCAGGCACTGTTGCCAATTGATCTGAAATCTTTTAAATTCAGTTTACAGTGTTTCATTTAAATTCATCTCCTACCCATTAATGTATCTGGGATGATTTTAATATGAACACAATGTTTTGGCCGGGCGCGGTGGCTCACACCTGTAATCCTAGCACTCTGGGAGGCCGAGGTGGGCGGATTGCTCGAGGTCAGGAGTTCGAAACCAGCCTGAGCAAGAGCGAGACCCAGTCTCTACCATAAATAGAAAGAAATTAATTGGCCAACTAATATATATAGAAAAAATTAGCCGGGCATGGTGGCGCATGCCTGTAGTCCCAGATACTCGGGAGGCTGAGGTGGGAGGATCACTTGAGCCCAGGAGTTTGAGGTTGCTGTGAGCTAGGCTGACGCCACGGCACTCACTCTAGCCTGGGCAATAAAGTGAGACTCTGTCTCAAAAAAAGAAAAAAAAAACCACAATGTTTTAAATTTCTCAATATCTTCCCATGGCTTTGGGCATCCCTTACTTATCACATCTCTCTCTTTGGGGCTCTTAGAGAAAATGTCATTTCCACCTCAGGGTCTCAAGACCCTTCTGTACTCTTAAAAAATTGTTGGATCCTCAAAAGCTTTTTTGTTTATGTGGGTTATATTGATTTTTATGAAAATTTTACAAAATAGCTATTTTCAAAAAAAAATTATTGAGAAGAAAGGTATTGTTTTACTTTTTGCAAAGTTCTTTAATATCTGGCTTAAAAGAAGACAGTTGAGGCTGGGCGCGGTGGCTCAAGCCTGTAATCCTAGCTCTCTGGGAGGCCGAGGTGGGCGGATCGTTTGAGCTCAGGAGTTCAAGACCAGCCTGAGCAAGAGCGAGACCCCCATCTCTACTATAAATAGAAAGAAATTAATTGGCCAACTAATATATGTAGAAAAAAAGAATTAGCCGGGCATGGTGGCGCATGCCTGTAGTCCCAGCTACTTGGGAGGCTGAGGCAGCAGGATTGCTTGAGCCCAGGAGTTTGAGGTTGCTGTGAGCTAGGCTGACGCCACGGCACTCACTCTAGCCTGGGCAATAAAGTGAGACTCTGTCTCAAAAAAAAAACAAAAAAAAAGAAGACAGTTGATTCTTATGTCTGCTTCTGCATTCAATCTGTTGCAGTATGTTGTTTTGAAATATATAAAGGAAACCTAGCTTCACACAGATATTTGTTGGAAAAGGGAAGGATATTTTAATAGTCTTTTCTGATGTTTGTGCATATTCTTCTGATACTACACTAAAACTCAGCAAGTGTTCATTTGTTTTTTCTGTTTGTTTGTTTTGAGACAAGGTCTCACTCTGTCCTCTTGGCTAGAGTGCAGTGGCGTCATCATAGCTCACTGCAACCTCCAACTCCTGGGCTTAAGTGATCCTCCTGCCTCAGCCTCCCTAGTGGCTGACCACCACAGCCACTGACTGTGGCTGACCAGACACACACCACCACACCTGGCTAATTTTCCTATTTTTTGTAGAGATGGGGTCTCGCTGTTGCTCAGGCTGGTCTTGAATTCCTGGCCTCAAGTGATCCTCCCACCTTGGCCTCCCAAAGTGCTAGGATTGCAGGAGTGAGCCATCCACCCTGGCCAACAAGTAGTCATTTCTTAAAGGTTAATTCCAATGTGGAATCAGAAAAGTTTACATCCATAAACTTTTCATACTCTGTTACACTAAAATCCATTGGTGTATCTTGCACTTTGAATGGATCTTTTACCCAAGTGTGATTTTGTAACATCATGCATTAGTCATTTGGAAAACAGTAGTTCACTGAATTTTACAGATTTTCTAAACAGCGACACTTTCATTATACAGTATTAAAAAAAATTCACATTTGGGGTATCCCTTAAATTAATTTGTTAATATCACTACTGACCTCATGAGAAAGGCCTTTAAGTGTTGTTACAGGGAAGCCGTCAAATTTGTGGTGGCCAAGACAAGATTTTCAAAATTTTAATTTTTGCTTGAAACTTTGAAATTCTTTTTTAATTTTGAAAATTTTTTTATCATTGGCAACAAATGATGTGAGGTTGTTTTCCTTGAGGTGATAAGCTTATTTTATTCATTTTAAAGAAAATATCTGCCAAATACTCAAGTCCAAAATTCCATAGTTTGCCAGTCCTAAGAGTACCAGTGGTGTTCCATGACAAAAGTAGAAATCCCTTCTGTGGATTTTTCCCTTGGTCATGTGGAATATTAAAACATCTTAACTAGAGGGCCAGGCGTGGTGGCTCACGCCTGTAATCCTAGCACTCTGGGAGGCTGAGGCGGGCAGATTGCTCAAGGTCAGGAGTTCAAAAAACCAGCCTGAGCAAGACCCCGTCTCTACTATAAAAAATAAAAAAGAAATTAATTAGCCAACTAATATATATATATATATAAAAATTAGCCGGGCATGGTGGCACATGCCTGTAGTCCCAGCTACTGGGGAGGCTGAGGCAGGAGGATTGCTTGAACCCAGGAGTTTGAGGTTGCTGTGAGCTAGGACGCCATGGCACTCACTGTAGCCTGGGCAACCAAGCGAGACTCTGTCTCAAAAAAAAAAAAAAAAATCTTAGCTGGGCATAGTGACTCACACCTGTCATCCCAGCACTTTGGGAGGCCGAAGTGGGAGGATCAGTTGAGGCCAGGGGTTCGAGACCAGCCTGGGCAACATATGGAAACCCTATCTCTACAAAAAGTAAATAAAAATAATTAGCTAGGTGTGGTGACATGCACCTGTAGTCCCAGGTATTCAGGAGGCTGAGTTGGAAGAATTGCTTGAGCTCAGGAGTTTGAGGTTACAGTGAGCTATGATTACATCACTACACTGCAGTCTGGGCAACAGAGCAAGACCCTATCTCTCAAAAAAAAGTCTAGGCCAGGCACGGTGGCTCACACCTGTAATCCTAGCACTCTGGGAGGCCGAGGCGGGTAGATTGCTCAAGGTCAGGAGTTCAAAACCAGCCTGAGCAAGAGCGAGACCCCGTCTCTACTATAAATAGAAAGAAATTAATTGGCCAACTAATATATATAGAAAAAAATTAGCTGGGCATGGTGGCTCATGCCTGTAGTCCCAGCTACTCGGGAGGCTGAGGCAGTAGGATCGCTTGAGACCAGGAGATTGAGGTTGCTGTAAGTTAGGCTGATGCCACGGCACTCACTCTAGCCTGGGCAACAAAGTGAGACTCTGTCTCAAAAAAAAAAAAAAAAAAAAAAAGTCTTGTATTAGGGGTCTAGATTTAACAAAATTAATAATTATGCTACTTCATTAAATATGTTCTAAGTGAAAAGGGCTCATTTGCTGTCAGGACCCCATGCTGGTGAAGAACTCAGTGACCTCTAGAACTTGTCTTGACTTAAGCTCAGACTCCAGCAGTTGTACCCACTGCTGCTTTTGTATCATCTGTGCAAATGGTGACACAGTGGAAAAGGCAAATAACATCTTAAAATTATTATGAAAATAGTTCTGACTTCATGGACCTCCTGAAAGAGTCTTAGGGGTTCCCCTTCCAGGTGTCCACAGACCACACTTTGACAATTGCTGATGGATAGATTTCAAGCCTAGACTGATGACTTTCAACATCTAATGGTCCATCTCGCTGTTTGTAAGAGCCTCAGTATTCCACACTATGTGACATGACATCATCTATTTAACCAATTCCTTATTTATGGGCAGGTGTTTTCTAGTTTTCCCCTCAAAAACAGTGCTGCTTGTATTTGTGTGTGGTTGGGCCTGGGGTCAAGGGGAATCTGTATTTTCAAGGTTCTTTTTTTTTTTTGAGACAGAGTCTCACTTTATTGCCCAGGCTAGAGTGAGTGCCGTGGCGTCAGCCTAGCTCACAGCAACCTCAAACTCCTGGACTCAAGCAGTCCTTCTGCCTCAGCCTTCCAAGTAGCTGGGACTACAGGCATGTGCCACCATGCCCGGCTAATTTTTTTTTTCTATATATATTTTAGTTGGCCAATTAATTTCTTTCTATTTATAGTAGAGATGGGGGTCTCGCTATTGCTCAGGCTGGTCTCGAACTCCTGAGCTCAAACGATCCGCCCACCTCGGCCTCCCAGAGAGCTAGGATTACAGGCTTGAGCCACCGCGCCCGGCCTTCAAGGTTCTTGATACCAGTCTCCAAGCTGCCCTCCAGGTGGGCTGTCCCCTCCTGCCCTCCCACCGGCTGTGCCCGAGATCTCAAGCGTGTATGTTGCTTGCAGGTGGAGCATGACGCCACCCATGGTGAATGCCTACTACTCGCCCACCAAGAATGAGATCGTGTTTCCGGCCGGGATCCTGCAGGCACCATTCTACACCCGCTCCTCACCCAAGTAGGCTGCCTCCCCCATGCCTCAGTGGACCCCCAGCCCAGCCCTGTGGCCCACAGCTGGCCACACAACCAAGCCAGGCCCGTGGGTGATCTCTGCCCTAGTGGCCAGCATGGCTTGAGACTGTCAGAGAGGTTGCAGAGGAAACATCCTCACTCCCTGTCCTTCTCTCCAGAGCTCTCTTGGATCTAGAGAAACACCCCTCTGACAATGTTTTAAAATAGTCAGAGATGGGGAGTGGAGAGGGGTGAGGGCACTGCCTCCAAAATGAAACTACACGGTCCTGGGTGTGAATCCCAGGTCTGCTGTTTGATGACGGTGGCCCTTGGGCAGAGTGATGGGCCCGTTTCCAGCCTCAGTGGACTCATTCACAGAGCTGGTTAATAACACCTAACTCTTCCACAATGACTGAGGAGGACGGTGCGGTTCTGTAGAGCATTGGGCACACTGTGTGGTACCCAGCAGGCACAGCGGACCACGCAGACTCCGCCAGCTCCAACGGGCTTCAGGGGCCCGGCTGCAGGCTTAGGCCGTGGCCCCGTCCCCACAGAGCCCTGCAGGACTCTGCTATATCTCCAGGCCCAGGAAGGGAGGGTCACGTAACTGGGCAAGAGCAGCGAGAGGCCCTTCCCTTGGGGCATTGCCCTCACCTTCGTGTCACCCCCCAGGGCCTTAAACTTTGGTGGCATTGGTGTCGTCGTGGGCCACGAGCTGACTCATGCTTTTGACGATCAAGGTACGGGTTCCCTTGGGTCCCCTTCAATGGTCCATCAGCTTCCAGGCCCCACTGCCTCTGCCTCCCACTGTCCTCACTTCTAAAGGCCTCAGCTTTGGAGACAGAAGGATCTAGGTTCAAATCCTGGCTCTACCACCTGCCGATTATATGACCTTTAGCAAGTCCCGTCCTTTCTCCAAGCTTCCACCTCCTTGTCTGTAAAATGGGAATGATGATTCCAACCTCGTGCGGTGTTTGGGAGGATCGTGGGAAACAGCGAAGCACCCTGCTCGTGGCAGGTGTTCGGTACTCACGGTGGGGATTCGCAGTCCGCAGGGAGCGCACATTTCTCCACCATTCCAGAAACTTCTCTGCTCCAACCACAGTCAGAGGAATTGAAGTCAGTCCCTCCTCACCAGCTAACATCCAGATTCTTCCTCATTGCCTCCTGCCTTGGGAACCCCACAGCCAAGACGGAAGAGCAGGGACCTTGGCAGCTGGGGCCTGTCTTGTGGTGCTAGCTGCTGCGGGCTCCATGTGCCCCTTCCTGGGCATCCATCACTTAGGGTCACGGTCCCTGAGCCAGTCTCAAAATTAAACCCAGCTCCCCTGAGCCTTTGGCCATGCTGGGGCTTTGCCTGGGCCACTTTCCTCCGTCCCCTCCCAGCTCTGAACAGCCGACCCATCCACCTCCTTCGGTGCCCAGATGGCTGTCTGCTGTGTTGGCTGGAGGACAGGGTGGACGGATGAGGGGAGCCATCGGGAGCAACTGGTCCCCG
>VSMD01062849.1:0-16057 GCA_008750895.1 Mirza zaza | reverse complement strand
ACTATTATATATGTGCAGGGTCCCTTATAAAACATGATGTCAACTACCTCTACTGACTAAGAGCCCCTGCTATGCCAAGGATGGGCAAGTTCAAGGATATTCATTCGAATAACAAGAGCAGCAACAGGAATCCACGTCTTGCTATGCGTGGAGCATGCCCTGGGTACTTTGCAAGTGTTATTGTAATTAAGCCCTTGGCAATCTCTAGGGACTAAACCCCGTTAGTGTCCCCATCATCCAGATAGGGAAACAGAGGCACAGAGTGGGTTGTGACACCTCCAGCTATAAAGCGGCAGAGAAGGGGCTGGAACTTGCCCGGATTCTAGAGCAGATGCTATGAATTATGCGGCCTGCTTATTAATTCTTAAAACGTCCCTATAAAGGGTCATTCTCAGCCCCATTTTACAGTAAGAAACGGACGCTTTGAAAGGTTTTTCTTGTGACTGTTACCCAAGGCTGGGACCAGGGTGTGGCCTCACTGCAGCTGCAAAACTTCTCGGGGCACCCAAAAACTCAGTGATCAAGGGAAGTAGGATTTAATGCAATATTTCTGTCAACTCAAAATTGATGCAAAAAAAATCCAGGATGAACAAAACATCACAATTTTAAAGAAAAAGAGTATCCCGCCCTGTCCAGAAAGACACACTGGACGTGCCTCACTCTAATCCCAGTCCTGTCTTCAATTTTTTTTTTTCATAGTTTGTTCCTCATTGGTTTTTGTCGGCATTAATTTTCAGTTCTTAAAAATATTGCATTAGAATATTATTTACCTTGATTATGGAGATTTTTGGCTTGATCTTAAATTTTGCACCTTGGCCAGTGCCCTGCTGGCCTTACCCTCGGCTGGGCCCTGCAGTGATGCCTGTCACAGTTCACTCTGTGCGCTGGGCACTGTTCCAAGGCTTCCCTTGCTCCAGGGTCTTGTCCTCCCAACAGCCCCAGAAGGCAAGTGTTATCCTGTGGGGAGGCGCCGTTTTCCAGAGGAGACTGCTGAGCTCAGAGAGGTCAAGAGCTTTGCTTAAGATCACACAGCGGGAACTTGAACCCCCCCAGTTGGGCTTTTTTTTTTTTTTAAAGTGCTGCCTGGGCTGGGAACAGTGGGGGGCTGGTGATGGCCCCCCCCCCACGTTCAGGGTCCAGGGAATTCCTGCAGGGCATGGGAGGCGGGACCTGGTGACCTCCTGAGTTCACAACGACATTGGATTCTAGCTTTCTAGGATCCCATTGTTCCCTAAGAAACAACTCGGTGACCCGCAGGCCTGGGCGAGCCTTCGGGCTGGGGTTGCAGGAGAGGGACCCCGCCAGCCAGGGGAGCCGAGCCCGCCCCTGCGCGCCGCGGGGGCCCTGGGCGGGAGAGGCGCGGTGTCGCAAGAAAGCTGTTGGTAATAAGCGGAATTGGGTTTTAATGGGGTTCGCACAGACAGAACAGAAATCAAATTAGGGCCTAATTGGCATGCAGGAGGCAGCGAGAGCGGCGGCGGCCCGCGGGGACAGAGCAGCGCACCGCCTGCGGGGACCCTGCGCCGAGAACCGGGGCGCCCAACAGCGGGTCACAAAGGCCCCCGCAGCTCCGGGAGGGTCGCTGGCCTCGAACTCGCTGCTTGAAAGCTGAGCGCGTGCTCAGCTCCGTGGTTCTTTTTTTTTTTTTTTTTTTCACTATTGATGGAAAAGAAATAAAAAAGGGCGTGGGGAGGTGGCAGGGGGAAAGGAAGAGGGACAGGAGAGGGTAGAAAGAGTTCCGAAAGGAACCAAAAACCCAGTGCATGAAAATATTGCTAGCAACAATAGTAATGTTGGACGGTGACCGTGGGCCAGGTCCTGAGCTGGCAGGTGGCCCGGATTTACAGTCCGACCCCTGTGAGATTTGGTGCCCTTTCTGGTCTAGTTCACACGTGAGGAATTGGAAGCACAGAGAAGTTTAGTTGTTTTCCCAGGGTCACCCAGCGAGCACAATGCAGAACTGATGCTCCAACCCAATCTTGGGTGACTCCAGATGTTCTGCTTATATCTGTTTCTGCCACCAACAGTGCAAAGAAGTTTTGTCAGGCCGAGCGCGGTGGCTCACGCCTGTAATCCTAGCACTCTGGGAGGCCGAGGCGGGCGGATTGCTCAAGGACAGGAGTTCGAAACCAGCCTGAGCAAGAGCGAGACCCCGTCTCTACTATAGATAGAAAGAGATTAATTGGCCAACTAATATATATATAGAAAAAAATTAGCCGGGCATGGTGGCGCATGCCTGTAGTCCCAGCTACTCGGGAGGCTGAGGCAGGAGGATTGCTTGAGCCCAGGAGTTTGAGGTTGCTGTGGGCTAGGCTGATGCCACGGCACTCACTCTAGCCTGGGCAACAGAGTGAGACTCTGTCTCAATAAAATAAAATAAATTAATTAACCTTATAAAAATATATATATATAAAAAAAGAAGTTTTGTTCTTTTTTTCCTTATCAATTTTTAAAAGCACTTACATGATTCCCTGAGACTGACGGCGCCTTGGTTTTGTTGCAACAGTTTGCAGGTTTGAAGATGGAACTTCTTTCCTAGGTTTTTCCTATTCGGATATTTTTGCTATATCGGAGGAATCTTACATCTGCCCTATTTTACTGTAGTATCCTTGGAAGTCTCATTGCTCTGCAGGCCACATACTTCCTGTGCCAAAGAGCACTCCTGGTTGTTTGGGGGATAGAAGCTGAGAGAAAGAGAGAGAGACCCCAATAGCGCCACAGGTGAGCAGAAGAGATGGTAGCAGCTCTCCCTTCCCAAGCCTCTCCTACGCAAGTATGTCTGCTCCTCAAACAATTCTTCCAGGAGGCATCTTCATCCCCATTTTTAAGGCTCAGAGAAGTACAGTGACTTGCCCAAGGTCACACAGTGAGTCCGTGGGAGAACCGATATCCAAACCCAGGTCTGTGTGACCCCAGATCTCACATGATCTTCGTGGCACTCTGCACCCGTCGCTAAGCAGTGATCGCATCATCTGTTTCGGAAGCACCGAGAATTAGCGTGGCATGTCCTCTCGGCAGCTGGGAGATAGGATGTCGTGCTTCCATTCATGCTGCAAACCCTTTGCTCTCTTTGGGATCTGGCCAGGGTGGAGGACGCTGGGGGCATCCGGTGCTGACCATTTCGAAGCCTGATCTGCCTCCGAGTGGGATCAGACGTTTCTTGGTGGCAGCTGACTGAGGACATCCTAGGGCAGCATTTTCCAAAACATATTGCAGGAAACACGTTCCAAATCTTTTATGAAAACAATAGGCTCTGGGATCAAATTATTTCAGAAAATTGGGGCTCGACCAAAGTTAAACCTTCTTCTTTACTGCGGAACTTTTCAGAGCCTTTAATGTATTCACAGGCGTGGGAATCTCTAAGGGGGTTGGTAGTAAGAAGCATTTGCTAAATATAATTAATCCTGGAACCCTTTCGCAGAGCATTCATTGGGTGTGCCTTGGCTTCCACAGAACCCACTTTGGGAAACATGACCACACATGTTCCAGAACGCAGGCCTTTAGAATTCTGGCCTAGGTAGGAAGTAGAACTTGTCCCCTACATTGCTACCTACTGCCTTCTTTCATGAGGAAAGACATTTTAAAGTCCTGCTCGAATAGAAAAGTGTTCATAGTTGAGTGAGAGAGTTGCAATTGTAAGCGTTTCCCCGCGTGAAAGTACCGACCACACTGCTCAACAGAAAATCTTCTTCCTGCCCAGACCATCACAGGGGATCTGAAAACTTACAAGTAACTGAACTTGAACTTGATGATGCATGTAGCATGGTTAGCTCTCAGCAAATGGCGGAGTCAGTTTTGGGGCTGCCGTTACTGGTGCAGCTTCTAGACCTGGTCCTTCCTGCGCCCTTAGAACTCACAAGCTGGTTGAAAGAATAAAATACACACACCCAGCTCCACGACCAGCAGCTCCGCTGTGCATCTGCGACAAAGGCCAACTGCAAATGTTTTGGAAGCATCATTATTCTGTTCCCTGAGCACATTTAAAAATCGTTATTAGATTTTTAATTATAAAATTAATACAATGCCCAGTGTAAAAAAAAAAAAATACCTACTTTAGAAAGTAGTAAATAAAAAGCAAAAAGTTTCTGTTCACGCTTTCTACTCCACACCCCCCTTCCCCAGAGGAAATCACCATGAATGTGATATGGACCCTACCAGATTTTTCTATGCATAAACAAACATGTAAATATGGGATTTTCTTTTTATAAAAAAAAAAAAAAGTGGGTCATAAGATACACGCTGCTTGTAACCTACTTTTTTCATTTAACTATACACTGTGGATCTCTTCTTTCTAAAACACCCAGATCAACCTCCCCCTGCTCCCAGCCGCCCTATAAGCCTTACCCCTCGGGCATAGCATAACAGGCTCACTCCATGAACCCCTGAGGAGGGGAAAGCTGGGAGAGCCAGCTCTTCTATTAAACATCTACAGTATGCCAAGCGCACGGGTGCTGGAGCATTGGAACAGATGGAAAAGTGTTCAGAGGGAGGGAACCGAATGTGCAAAAGTGTCCAGGCGGGAAGTCGAGTGAGCAATGCCTTAGTACGGGAAATGCACCTCTTCTTTTTAAACGCCCGAAGGCCATCCCAATCTACTCAATGCACCATGATTTATTTACTCCGTCCCTTTCAATTTGAAATGCTTTTTATACGAAAGACTGGAACGTTGCTGGTCTAGCATGGCCAGAGACTAAGAACCTGGAGGGCAGGGGGTCAGGTCCCTATGGCTTTTGGTCTAGCATCCGTGCCCCACGTACACCCTAAAACTGTGAAGTTTACCAGCCAATGTCAAGATTGTTTCCAAAGACACTTTGAACTGGAATCACCTGGGGTGAGATCCTGTAACTTAGAAGCGCCCAGGAACATGGCTGAACTCAGCGACACAAATGAGTGACTTGAGCGTGTCACCAAGCCACTTGTCACACTCGAGGGGTCAGTTGTAGCTACAATTAGCCGGCGGTTAACTAGCATTCGTCGGGGCTCTCGGGAGCTGCTGACATATAGCCATGGTGGCAGTACGAGGGATTCTAATGGCAAGGGGTCAACTATTTGTCCCGTGGCAAAGGGACAAGGGAAGAGGGGCCCCTGTGAGAGTGTCCCAGGGAGGCAGTGAAGAATTAGGAGGCGATCATCATTAGCCTTCAGAAGGAAACTCCACTGGGCAATCGTCAGACGCTCATCCCGTCCCAGTGTCGCGAGGCCGCGGACTTGACAAGACGGGTCCTCCTTGAGTTCCAGCACTCCGGTTCCCTAGGCGGAGGCCCCGAGATGCTTATTAAAAAGCCCAAATAGCGAAGATTCCCCAGGATCAGCAAATCCGCACAGAAGATCCGAACTCAGCAGAATCTGCGGGCGTTCGGCTCCGGCAGGGGCGGGTGCGATCGTCGCCGTTCAGTTCCTTGAGTGGATCTCGGAAGCCCAGCCAGATCTTCACCATCCGTCACAGGGGTGACACTCGCCGGGTGACTGCCACCGCCGGCGTCCGTCCCCACTGCATACAGACATCAGCAGCTCGGCAAGGCTCGGCCCCTGCCCTGCCCTGTCGTCTGGGTGCAGGACGCCGGAGCCACTGGGTCCTCATTGCCCTGTCCTGGAATGGGACTGCCTCTTTCCCCATTCAGTGACACCCCCCCACCCCACACCCCCCCACCCCACAACCCCCCACCCCCGGCGTCAAAGTCGAAGCCTCGGACGAGTGAGTTGGTCAGATCCAGGTCACCGCAGTCCAGCGAGCAGCTGCCCAAAGGCAGCAGACGTGGACGTGGATCTGGGGACTCGCCTCAGCTCTGCTGCCCGCTGGGGACTGTCCTTGGAGTGTCGTTAGAACCGTTGGGGCCTCCAGTATAATCAGAAATGATAAAACTTCCCAGGGTTCTTGAGAGAGTGAAATGATTTAGGGAAAACAGAGACTCAAGCAAGTCCGTGACCGATTCAGCATAGCGTGCCCCGTCTCTAGCAAAATCCACACCATTAAGACGTCTGGCCTGATAATAATAGCAGTAATAGTCGGAGTATTAACAGAAACGCTTGTTGACTCAACGGTGTGAATATACCAAATGCCACTTGAACTGCACGCCTAAAAATGGTTAAAATGTAAATGTTGTATCATCTATATTATTAACAATTTTTTTAAAAAACACTGATTGAGGCCGGGTGCGGTGGCTCACGCCTGTCATCCTAGCACTCTGGGAGGCCGAGGCGGGCGGATTGCTCGAGGTCAGGAGTTGAAAACCAGCCTGAGCAAGAGCGAGACCCCGTCTCTACTACAGATAGAAAGAAATTAATTGGCCAACTAAGATATATATAGAAAAAATTAGCCGAGCATGGTGGCACATGCCTGTAGTCCCAGCTACTCGGGAGGCTGAGGCAGGAGGATTGCTTGAGCCCAGGAGTGTGAGGTTGCTGTGAGCTAGGCTGATGCCACGGCACTCACTCTAGCCTGGGCAACAAAGTGAGACTCTGTCTCAAAAAAAAAAAAACAAAAACAAAAACAAAAAACCCACTTATTGGGCAATGACTCTATGCCAGGTGTTTTACCTGCACTTAATCCTCACAACGACTCCACCGGGTGGGAGAAATTATGCCCATTTTATTTTATTATTATTTTTTAGTTGGCCAATTAATTTCTTTCTATTTATAGTAGAGACGGGGTCTCGCTCTTGCTCAGGCTGGTTTCGAACTCCTGACCTCGAGCGATCCTCCCGCCTCGGCCTCCCAGAGTGCTAGGATTACAGGCTTGAGCCACCGCGCCCGGCCAATTATGCCCATTTTAAAGATGAGAAAAAGAATTCCAAGTGGCCACCCAGGTGGCAAGTCGCAGAGTCTGGATTCCGACTAAGTGCATCTGACTCCTGAGCCCACACTTTAACCTTGACATTGCCATGCCTTATCTGCTGAAAGGTGGTATTGCGGGATTCCTACTCGGTTTAGCACAGCAGAAGCTCCGTTTGCACGTGCAAGCATTTGACTGCGCTGAATACCCGCCAGGTGCCAGGCACGAGAGAGGCGAATGTTAGACACGAGAGAAGAGAAGACGAAGGAGACCCTGAGGGTCCTCCTGGCCCAGGCTAAGGCAGGAAACCGGCAGGGGAATAAAAATAATGAGTCCTTTAAGAGTGGAGAAAGTTGTAAAGAGAGGACCGCAAGAAGGGAGATCTTCACAAAGAAAGGAACATCTAAGTGGAATCTCGCAGGCTGCGGAGGGCTTTTTCCAGGCAGGAGAAGAGGGATGGTGTTTGCAAAGGCGCAGTGGCTGATGGTGCGTGGTCAGCGTGGCCGGCAGAGCGAGGAGGGGCTCAGAGGAAGGAGTGTCAGAATATGCTGGATGCTAGCACGGTGGCGTGAGGGGTCCCAGCTACTTGGGAGGCTGAGGCGGGAGGGTTGCTTGAGGCCAGGAGTTTGAGGCTGGAGTGAGCTGTGATCACACATGTAAATAGCCGCTATACCCCAGCCTGGGCAACGTAGTGAGACCCCATCTCTGATTAAAAAAAAAAAAATAAGAAAGAATATTCTGGAAAGGTATCCAGGG
Source organism: Mirza zaza (assembly GCA_008750895.1). Taxonomy (NCBI): domain Eukaryota; kingdom Metazoa; phylum Chordata; class Mammalia; order Primates; family Cheirogaleidae; genus Mirza; species Mirza zaza. Next base: position 8,529 of record VSMD01062849.1, on the reverse strand, counting down.
ACTGAGAGGGTAAGCAAAGGAGGTGAGACAGTGTCCTCTAAGCATTCGGAAGCCTCCTGGATTTCGGAGCCGGGTAACGACAAGATCGAATTTGTCAACAGGGAGGGAGGCAGTTCTACTTCGCTTTTTTTAAAAAAAATCATGGTAAAATCAACATATAACTGAAACAACTCAAGTGTTCGTCATATAAATAGATAAACCAAATATGGTTTATCCACGTTGGATGTTCTACGGTGGAATATTATGTAGCCATAAAAAGGAGTGAAGTGCCGACGCATGCTACAACACGGATAAACCTTGACAACATTAGGCTGAGTGAAATCAGCTGGTCCCAGAAGACCACATAGTGTGTGATTTCACTTATAAAAAACACCCAGAACAGGCAAGTCCACAGAGACAGAAAGCAGATTAGGGGTTGCCTGCCGCTTGGCAGCAGGGAGGGGGAATGGAAATGACTGCTAATAGGTCTCGGGTTTTTGGGGGGAATGATGAAAATGTTCTAGAATTAGATCTATGCACAACTTCAAGACTGTATTAAAAACCACTGAGCTGTATGCTTTAAAGGAGTGAACTTTATAGTATATGAATTATATCTCAATAAAACTGTTATTAAAAAAACAATATAACCATATTAAAGTTTGAAAAATAGCAGTCACCTATAGTCCCACGCTTGCCGACATGTAGCTATTTTCCATTTGTGCATTTCCTTCGTGTCCCTGCACGTACATATTTTACAGTATGATGTCAGAGTGTATCGTTTTTCTATTCCTTTTTTTAACTTAGCATTTCATCACAAACATTTGTCCACATTCTTATGAGGCTCCCATAATTGTTTTCAGATCTGCGTTTTAGGAAGTTGAGTGAATTCATTCAACAAATATTTCTGAGCACCTGCCAGGAGCCGGGCTAGGCGCTGGACGAGTCCCTGTTCCTGCAGAGCTTATTTTTCAGGGGGTGGGGAGACAGATGGCAAATAAAACAGTAAATGAACAAGATAACTTCAGCTAGTGAGACATGTAATCTGAACAACAACAAAAAATCTACGGGAAGATGAGACAGAGCCACCAGAGAGGCCGGGTGTGGAAAGACCCTTAGAAAGAGGAGTCAGGAATGGAGGTGACCTTTCAGTTGAGACTTCAGTGATGAGAAGATGCCAACTACATGCGTTTCAGAAGGGAGGTCTTCTGGGAAGAAGATACAGGAAGTGCAAAGGCCCTGAGGCAGCAAAAAGCTTGGTGTGTTTTAGGAACAGTAAGAATTGGGGTGACCCTAAGAAGAGTCCCCTTGGGGACTAAGGGGCCAGGTAGGTGGCAAAGGAATTTGAACCACTGGGGGCTGAACAACACACTGGCCAGGAGCAGGGACTGGTAGAGTCCTAGTTGTCACCAGCCAGTCCTAGTGTGGTTGTAAACGTCACCTTCTGGCTTGTGTTTGGGAAGAAACGCAAAGATCCAGAACTCAGAGTTGGCCCCAGGTCAGAGCCAGGGCCGGCCCCCTCCCTGGTGCTTGGCTTTTCCGGGAGCCCAGGTGATTTCCAGCGAAGCCACAGGAGGCCACACCCAGAGAGCCCTGGAGGCCTCCGGAGCCAGCGAGCCTGGCTACCGTGTGGACAAGTGCCAACCTGACAGCCGATAGCAGCCCAGCCGCTACCTGCCTCCTCGCCACCTGCACCCCCAAGTGATAGCACTCCTGGTACAGCCGCTTCCTCTGGCCCTGAACCCCGGGGGCTAGCGCCCTGCCCCCCAGCGCAGAGCCTCTGCCCTCTCTACCTCCCACCCGAGCTCCCAGGGCTGGGCGTATGATTCCCGCCTCTCTCAAATCACGGGCTTGCTTGGGGGACAGACAATCTGGGCCAGTTCCCCTGGGAGAAACTCTCACAGCTCCATGGTTTCTGCCTCGTAATAGCAGCTCTCCAATCAGTTCCTTGGATTCGTTAATAGCTGTCTCCTTTCGACTATAAGCTCCATGAAGGTAGCAACCACAACCCCATAGCGCTGAGTATGGAATTCGGTGCCAACAATGGAAAAATAAAGTGAGCCACACACAGAACCTTAAAATTTTTAACACTCATGCGAGAAAAGTAAAAAGAAACAGGTAAAACTGATTTCGGTAATGTATTTTATTTAACACAGTATATATCCACAATAGTATCATTTCAGTAAGTGATCAGCATAAAAAATGCTAATGGATGTTTACATTCTTTTTGCTCACACCAAGTCTTCAAAATCCAGTGTGTATTTTATATTACAGCACATCTTGGGTGCTAAACTTTCACTAGAAATACTTGATCTTATTTAGGTTTCATAGAATTCATGGGGAGAGTAGATTCACTTCCCTTGGTTGTTCCAAAACATACATAGAAGTTTTCTAATAGTTGAATGAACAGGTTTTGTTTCTTTATTCGTTTATTTGAGACGGATTCCTGCTCTGTCGCCCTGGCTAGAGTGCAATAGTGTCAGCCTAGCTCACTACAACCTCAAATTCCTGGGCTCAAGCGATCCTCCTGCCTCAGCCTCCTGAGTAGCTGGGACTACAGGCATGTGCCACCATGCCTGGCTAATTTTTTTCTATTTCCAGTAGAGACGGGGTCTCACTCTTGCTCAAGCTGGTCTCAAACTCCTGAGCTCAAGCGATCCTCCTGCCTCAGCCTCCCAGAGTGCTACAGTTACAGGCCTCAATCACTGCACCTGGCCACGAACAGGTTTTTAACTTTGAATTTAAATGAAGTAAAATTAAATAAAATTTTACGAAATACAGCTCCTCAGGCACGCCAGCCGCATTTCGAGTGCTCGATAGCTTATGTGGTTGGTGGCTACCGTATTGGAAAGCAAAGATGTAAGTGCCAATATTTGTGCAATGAATGGATTGTTAAATCCCAGTTTCACCAATTGCCAGTTATATGACTTGAGCCCTGGGTGGTTTTAAATACCAGTTCTTTGATACGCCTCCTTTCAAAAGGTGGAGGCTCTTGAGTGTGGCCAGGCTTCGTGACTCACTTCTACGTGAAGGCATGTGTCTGGGTGACAGTGTGTGACTTTCAAGCCTGGGTCATCCGGTGCATTGCGGCTTCCTCTTTGTTCTGTGTTGGACACTCATTCCAGGAGGAGCCGACTGCCGTGGAATGGGGAGTCTTACCCCTGTGGGAAGGACCACGTGGAAGAGGAAGTGGAGTCTCCGGCCAATAGCCAGGCGAGAAAATCGCCCGGGAAGTAGAGGCCCCCAGCCTCAGTCCAGCCTTCAGATCATGCAACTCGGCCTCACATCTTGACCGCAACTTCAAGGGACACCTGAGCCAGGACCACCCAGCTACATGCGTCCCGAATTCCTGACCCACAGAAACTGCGAGGTGGTTGGTAAATGTCGATTGCTGTTTTAAGCCACTACATTTTTAGGTAATGTATTCTGCATCAATAGATGACTAATACAAGCTTTACTCCACTGAGCCATAGTTGCTTCATTCACAAAATGGCATTAATAAACCTTGTCTCAAAAGGTTTTTGTTGAGATTCAGAGGAGCGCATACAGGTAGACCTCTTAGCAGAGTTCCTGGCCCATAGCAAATAACCAATGGCCACCACTGGTATTGTCCCTTCTTTTCTGCCACCTCCTTATGTATCTGTCTTCTATTCATTCATTTATCCATTCATTCATTCATTCACCTTCATGCTGACCAAAAGATATGTTCTATGCATCTAATTTGACTTAGGAAAAATAAAGCTAGGGATATAAATTTCATTTTCCAGACTTTTCCTTCTCTTTGGCTCTGCGAATCCCATTGGCTTATCTAGACCTGCTTGTCTGTGTGAAGGTTCTACCTGGGATCTGGTCTTTCATCAAAACTTCTTGATGTAGGCTGGACGTGGTGGCTTGTACCTGTAATCCATCCCGGCACTTTGGGAGACCAAGGCAGGAGGATTGCTTGAGGCCAGGAGTTCAAGACCAGCTCGGGCAACATAGACCTGGTCTCTACAAAAAAAATTAAAAGAAAAGTAGCTGAATGTAGTGGAGCATGCCTGTAGTCCCAGCTACTTAGGAGGCTGAGGCAGGAGGATCGATTGAGCCCAAGGAGTTTGTGGTGAGCTGTGATGATGCCATTGCTCTCTAGCTGGGGCAACAGAGTGAAACCCTATCTCAAACAAACAAACAAATAATAGTCTCATCTCTGTACAGTGACCTTGGGTGAGTCCACTAATGATCATGGGCCTCAGTTTCCTTGTCTGTCAAATGGCATAATAGTATGTAGACCATCCTATCAGGTAGCTGTGAGCAGCCAGTGGTGTGGCTCTTAGAAAAGCCCTTTCCAAACTTAAATGTCTCGTTTAAATATTATGGCGGTGGCGAAGGCAACTTTCTGTGTATATAGTGAAAAATATAATAATCATAGTAATATTAATCAGGATTATTCTATTCCAAGATGTCACAAAGACTTAGGACACTGAGCACTTTCTAAACACCAGTGAGATGAAGGAGATGAAGTTGAGTTTGGAAAAAAAAAAAAAAATGAAAGCTATTTCTTGCTTGTGGCATTTTTAGCTTGCGCATATCATCCCTGTAATATTTCTTCTTCCTTTTTTGTTAATGGCTTGGGGGTTTGAACACTGTTTTGTTCAGCCACACAGGGAAATGTTTAATGAATCCTTGTGAATATTCATTAAATGCTGTTAATATTTTCTGGTGGGGGAGGCACGGCTGCCCATCCGGTGGGTCTCCAAACGGCAGTGGCAAGGGAAACAGCCCACAACTTGATTTGTGCTATTTGTTTTCCATTTCAATTGCCCTATTTTCCCAGACCTCCGGAGGTTTGCAGGGGGCAAGGGTGGAGGCAGAGCCTGCTTCCTTGTCTTCTCTCCCTAGACTCAAGAGGAAGTTTTAGAGGGGGCAGGGGGTGTGAAGTCGAAGATAGCTAAACGCTACACTCCAGCAACCCCACTCCTCGGTATGCACCTTCAAGAAACCCTCACCCGTGCACAAAGAGATATGCAGGGAATGTTCTTGGCAGCACTGCTTGTGATAGCAACAAACAAATGCCCATTAAGGGGAGCATGGGTAGGTGTGGAATATTCACACTGAGGGATTACGATAAAGTAGTCAAAATGAATGATCGAACCTATGTATTAACATAATTGAGTATTTTTTATTGAGATGTAATTCCTAGATCATAAAATCGGCTCTTTGAAAGTGTACAATGCAGTGCTTTTTAGTATATTCAAGAAGTTGTGCAATCATCACTACATCTAATTCCAGAATATTTTCATCGCCCCGGAAAGAAACTCCATACCCATTAAGCAGTCACATCCTATTCCTTTCCCCCTCCAGCCCCTAATCTGCCTTCTGTCTCTGTGGATTTATTTGCATATTCATATAATATGGAACCATATAATGTGTGGTCTTCTGTATCTGGCTTCTTTCACTTAGCGTGATTTCAAGGTTCATCCACATTATAGTATATATCGGTCCTTTATTCCTTTTCATAGCCGAATAATATTCCACTATATGGATAGACCACATTCTGTTTATCCACTCATCCATTGATAGACATTTGGGTTGTTTCCATATGGTGACTATTATAAAGAATGCTACTATGACCATTCATGTACAAATGTTTGCGTGGACATATAGTTTCATTCTCTTGGGTATATACCTAGGAGTAGAATTGATGCGTCGTATGGCAACTCCGGGCTTAACTTGTTGAGAACCTGCCAGACCGTTTCCCCAAGTGGCTGTACCATGTTGCCTTCCCACCAGCAAGATATGAGGGTTCCAGTTCCTCTGTATCTTTGCAGAGTTGAATCGTACAGACGTCACGTAGAGGAAAAAGCAAGTTGCAGAATACATTCGGCGTGACCTCGTTCCTACAAAATCTGGAAACATACAAAATAATACCATATATTACATAGGTCTATGCCATGTGGGGTTAAGGTATAAAGAAAGTCACAGGAACGGAAAACACCCAAATATGGATAGTGGTTCTCACTGGGGTGGGTAAATGTCACAGACACTTTTTAAGGTAGGGCTTTTGCAGCTCATTTTACAGCCTGGGAAACAGGTGCACAGAGACTGAGGGATGAGGCTCTGGCCCGGCAGTCTGACCTTGGAGTTGACATGTACCCAGTGCACTATCGCCTGCAAAGAGCCAGAGCTTCCAGAAAGCACAGGTGTGGCTGGAATCCCAGCTCTACCTCTGACCTCTGGGACCTTGGGTAAGTTACTTAACATCCCTGAGCCTCGATGTCCCCAAATCTTAAACTGGAGATAAATACCACCACCTAAAAAAAATTTTGTTTTTGTTTGTTGTTTCTGCTTTTGCGAGATTTAAATTAAAAAACCCTCTTTAAAGCTAGGACAGCCCTCCCCCCCAATTCCTCTAAGAGGCTCTTACTTAATCATCATAGGATTCCTGGCATTGTTGACATTTATTTCTGATTTTTGTCTTTACAGAAGTCATCAATCTGGCTCTGTTTATCACCTCGTGCACGGATTCTTCCCAAGGACTCCCGGTCTTATTCTTTTAGCCATTCTCTAAAATATGATCCAATTTACACAACTTTGACTTACAGCTCCGCTAGAAGCCCAAGTGGTGTGTAAAATGATGCTCGCTGCAGCCTGCTACGCCGCAGAGCACGAGACCCCCGGGACCTGGCCAGGACTAGGAGCCTCAGTTCTTTCGTGCCATAAAGAACCCTTTTGCAAAACGAGTCATGCCAGAGCGCACGTCTGCTGGGACAAGCCAGTTTTCCCTGCTTAAAGCAGAGACCCCAGCACCGATTTTCACAGGGGAGGCCAACGGAATAAAAGGTATGAAAAGGGAATCGCTGCCCCTCTGGCTTCAGAGAACTCACGGTTCAATTTTCTGGAACTCCTTCAAGGCCCAGGACTGCGGCATTTCCCTCCCCCCGCTCCCATTCAGTTTCCTCATCTGCAAAATGGGGATAAATATTTGTACCCTATAATCTCCTACCCATCGCAGGATAAATGAACCCAGGCACGGGAAAGAGCACAGCTCAGGAAGTATTTGTAAATCTGAATTGATGTAGTCATTTGGGTCACTCAACGAGAACTCACTGAGCAATCCCTGCGGATCCAACAGAAACATAAGGCATGATCATTGCTCATCAAGAGGGTCCCTGTCGTTTCCCGGGAAAAGCAGTATTTCTTGAGACTTGGTGACACCTGTGCTTTGTCTGCGTACACCTAACGATTTCGTGTTCTAAGGTTGTTTGAAATTGCAAAATAAATGAAACATAACCAGGAATAAAAAGGGAGTCATTAAAACAGTGGCCACCCCAAGGGGAATGAATATATATGTCCATGTGAAAACTTGGTACCCGCAGCTCGTAGCGGCATCATTCATAGTAGCTAAAAGGCGGACACAACCCAAACGCCCATTGACGGGTACACAAACTGTGACATATCCACACACTGGAATATTACTTGGCCATAAAAAAGGAAGATGATGCTGATGCATGCTGCAACGTGGATGAAACTCGAACACATTATGCTGAAGGAAAGACCCCAGTCACAAAAGACCACCAGTGGCATAATTCCTTTTGCGTGAAAGTCCAGAATACGAAATCTGTAGAGACAGAGAGTAGATTGGTGGTTGCTTAGGGCTGGGGTCAGGGAGGGTCAAAAACAAGAGGACTTAAAAAAAATAATAATAAAGCAGTGACTGCCCTTGCTCACTGCACCCCTGCATTCGCTGGAATACCGGCAGATGCGTCCCCAAAATGCACAGCCCAAACGTGTGAGCATCGTGGGCAGTAACTAGAAGACAGTGTGGGTGCAGGTATCGTGGAAGCCTTTGCGAGGAGCTGGGAATCAAAGAAAAAGTAGAATATTCACCCGGGAAGGAGAAGGCAGGGGTGGAGCCTTGGGGGAGGAGGCACGGTGTCGGATCGTGGGAGACCCGGGCGCCATACTAGATTTTATCTGGTAGGTTCTGGGAGCTCCCAGAGGAATCTGAGCAGCTCAGGGAGGGGTCCGGCAGGATTGAAGACGCAGTGAGACTGTCCTGGCATCCAGAAGCCTTTATATTGAATACTTCACACACACACACACACACACACACACACACACACCAGCCACAAGGACCACGAGCGCAGCAGCGTGTCCCAGGGCTCGAATGCTTAACCCTTTTGAAGGAGGCAACCAACTGGCCTAACTCAGGTGGGGGATCCTTGGGGCTCTAGGATCAAGTGGATTTGGGGAGGAGCAGGACCCCGGGGAGACTAAGGGAAGACACAGAGAACACCAGCGCTCACAGAGCAGGTGTCCCTGCCAGGCTGCGGCCTGCCCTCCCTCCCTTCCCTTCCTTCCCTTCCTTCCCTTCCCTTCCCTCCCTCCCTCCCTCCCTCCCTCCCTCCCTCCCTTCCTTCCTTCCTTCCTTCCTTCCTTCCTTCCTTCCTTCCTTCTTCCTTCCTTCTTTCCTTCCCCCTTCCCTTCCCTTCCCTTCCCTTCCCTTCCCTTCCCTTCCCTTCCCTTCCCTTCCCTTCCCTTCCCTTCCCTTCCCTTCCCTTCCCTTCCCTTCCC